>CM061233.1:43668155-43693518 GCA_030844895.1 Ambrosia x helenae
CTTTCGTCATTGGATCTGCAGAGGCTAGGCAGGATCCAGACACAGTTACCGGTACGTTCGTTCTTAATGATCGCTATGTTTCTGTCTTGTTTGATTCTGGTGCCGATAAGAGTTTCGTATCTATGGACATTAGTCGATTGCTAGATATTAGTACCCTCACCTTTAGAGGCTAAGTACTTAATAGAATTGGCTGATGGTAAGAAAATCGAAGCGACACACACCCTTAGGGAATGTCGTTTGGAATTGTCAGGCTTGTCTTTCCCCATTGACCTTATGCCGTACCCCTGGGTAGTTTTGATGTCGTTGTCGGCATGGATTGGTTATCATTGTATCGTGCGAGAAGATCGTTTGTTTCGATAAGATTATTCGGATCCCTCTCCCTGATGGAGAGACTCTTTCGGTTCATGGCGAGAAAAGCGGTACTCCGCTGAGTATCATTTCTAGCATGAAAAGCCCGTAAGTATCTTCGGAAGGGTTGTTTCGGCCATTTATGGCACTTGTTAACGTTTCTTGACGAGAGAAAGAAGATCGAGGATATCCCGGTGGTTCGTGATTTTCCCGATGTGTTTCCTGATGATTTGCCTGGTCTTCCTCCCCATCGTCAGGTTGAGTTTGGTATTGATCTTACTCGCGGTGCAGCCCCCATTGCCCGAGCTCCGTATCGTCTTGCACCTCCCGAGATGCAAGAGTTGTCCAGCCAGTTGCAGGAACTCTTGGAAAAGGGTTTCATCCGATTGAGTTTTTCCCGTGGGGAGCTCCTATATTGTTTGTAAAGAAGAAGGACGGAAGTCTTCGATGTGTATAGATTATCGTGAGCTGAACAAAGTGGACCATCAAGAATCGTTATCCTCTTCCTCGCATGATGATCTCTTTGACCAGCTTCAGGGCTCCAGCTACTATTCGAAGATTGATTTGCGGTCCGGTTACCACCAGTTACGCGTCCGGGAAGCTGACGTTCAGAAGACTGCTTTTCGCACTCGATATGGCCACTTTGAGTTCTTGGTCATGCCTTTTGGTCTCACTAACGCACCGGCGGTGTTCATGGATTAATAAACCGCGTTTGTAAACCTTACCTTGATAAGTTCGTCATCGTGTTTATTGACGATATTCTGATTTATTCTAAGAACAAGGTGGATCATGAGGAACACCTACGGTTGGTCTTGGAACTTCTGAAACAGGAGCATTTGTATGCTAAGTTCTCAAAATGTGATTTTTGGTTACGTGAAGTTCAATTCCTCGTCGTGTTCGAGCCTTACAGCTTACCATTCATCCGTCATTGCCTGACCGAATCCGTTCTGCACAGTTGGAAGCTTTGCAGGAGGAGAACCTTAAGGCTGAGGGACTATGCACAGTGCTGACAAGCATCTTGAGCTCAGGACCGATGGCTTACACTATTTTGCGGGACGTGTTTGGGTTCCTTGTTCGGGGGATTACGCGAGCTTGTTTTGGATGAAGCTCACAAATCCGGTATTCTATTCACCCTGGCTCGATAAAGATGTATCAGGATTTGAAGATACTTTATTGGTGGCCAAACATGTGGCTGATATAGCTTCTTATGTCAGCAAATGCTTGACTTGTGCTAAAGTCAAGGTGGAGTATCAGAGGCCGTCTGGTCTCCTGCAACAACCAGAGGTCCGGAATGGAAGTGGGAGCGAATCACGATGGATTTTGTCACCAAGCTACCAGGTCGCCTAGTGGTTATGATATGATCTGGGTGATTGTTGACAGGTTGAAAAAATCGGCACGTTTCATACTATTAAGGAAACCGATGATCTCGAGCGGTTGGCTCGACTTTACCTTAAGGAGGTGGTTGCTCGGCACGGGGTGCTGTTTCTATTATCTCTGATCGTGATTCTCGTTTTGCTTCGCGTTTCTGGAAGGCTCTGCACAAGGCTTTGGGTACTCAGTTGGATATGAGTACGGCTTATCACCCGCAAACTGATGGACAGAGTGAGCGGACGATCCAAACCTTGGAAGACATGCTTCGGGCATGTGTTATCGATTTTGGCAAAAGTTGGGAGATTCACCTACCGTTAGTGGAGTTCTCCTACAACAACAGCTATCACTCTAGTATCAAGGCAGCTCCGTTCGAGGCTCTCTACGGACGGAAATGTCGATTACCACTTTTTTGGGCCGAAGTGGGCGGAGAGCCAGCTCACTGGTCCGGAACTTGTGTACGAAACTTCGGAGAAAATCGTGCTAATTCGTAAACCGTTTGGCTGCTGCGCAGGATCGTCAGAAGAGCTATGCCGATCGCCGTCGCAAACCTTTGGAGTTCCAGGTTGGGGACAGGGTACTTCTGAAAGTTTCACCATGCAAGGGCGTCATACGCTTTGGAAAGCGTGGCAAGCTTAACCCTCGTTATGTTGGACCATTCGCAATCCTGGATCGGATTGGACCGGTGGCATACAGACTTGATTTACCGGTGGAGCTCGGTAGTGTTCACAACGTCTTCCATGTGTCTAACTTGAAGAAGTGTTTGGCTGATGAATCTTTCATTGTACCACTGGAAGAGATCAAGGTTGATGATCGTCTTCGCATTGTGGAGGAACCTGTCGAGATTCTCGACTACAAGATTCGTAGCCTTCGTCGGAGTAAAATCCGCATCGTTAAAGTTCGATGGAACTCGAATCGTGGACCGGAGTTCACGTGGGAAGGGGGATCAGATGAAAGCTAACATCCTCATCTTTTTCCGAAACGCGCATTCGAATCGAGGCATGTTACTGCTGAAGCGGAATGAATCTCGGGTCGAGATTCCTTTCAACGTGGGGATGATGTTACATCCGGTCAATTTTCTTTCGTTTCGTTCTTTCCGTTTCTTTCATTTTTGGGCTTTGTGCAATTTTTGGGACGAAAATTCTTTCAACGTGGGGATGATGTGACACCCGGCATATTTGGCTTAAACATTTTAGTAACATCTAAGTCTACCTTAGCAGGAAACGTTTATAAACGGACTTAACTAGGTTAGTTGAGTCGGGTCAAGTTACGATTGTCCAGGGTTCAATGATCTGGAGGATCATTGGGAGTCATTTTGGGAATACACTAGTACCGAGTCCCGTTGTTGGTGAAATTGCATAAACTAATTAAGTGTATGTGTAGATTATTGGTCATGTGGTGGATTATATACATAGATGTGTTTAAATGATGTGTAGATGATTATCCATGCTTAAATATGTTAAACATAGACTAAGGTTGCATGCTCATATGTTAAGTTGCGTTAAAATGCGTTAAACACGACAAACTGGAAAACTAGATAAACATAGGTTCTGGTTCGACCACTTCGAGTGGTCGAAGGTGGAAACATGTCTTGGTTCGACCCTTTGTAATAGGCGAACCTGGGATATAGAATTGGAGGAACTTCATTCGACCAAGTCAGGGTACATTCGACCCTGTGAAAGGGTCGAAGGAGGCCACATTCGACCATTGACAGGGGTCGAAGGTGGACTAGTATAAATACCAAACTTTGTCATTTTTCACCATTTCACAAACCCTAACCGTCTCAAAACACTCTCAAACGATTTTAATCACTAAGGAAGGATTTTTGCTCTTCTTTTCATAATCTAACCTATCAACCACATCTAAACAAGAATCCAAGGTGTGTTCTTAATCCTAAATCTTTTTAAGGCATTTTAATCCGTTTTTATCTAAACCTAAATGTCCAGATCTGTTCTAAGGAAGATTTTATCAATAAAAACCTTTTAAACATCTTTCTAAACCAAAACCCTATCATTAAACATAGGTTTTTGTATCAATAAACATATGTTAATTATGTGTTATGTGATGTTATGTGTTGTTTAATGATTTGCTGCTGTTCTAATGCTAGAAACATGATCTAGGGCTGCTATGAATGATAGTTTAGGATTGTAAAAGGTTACAATTAGATAGATGGTGATATTATGGGTATTTTGGGGATTTTATGAATCTAGGGCTTGTGCGTGTTAAGTATTATTATAAAATGAATGGGGGTTTTCGATTACAAGATAAGCTGACCATTTGTAGATGATTATGGGTTGGTATTAAATAGTTTCCAAATTGGGTAAAGATTTCATGCATGATGTGACATTTCCATAATTTTGCCATTTTGGGAAAGTATTAAAACAAGCTGGTTTTGGGGCAAAATTGGTGGGGTTTTGTAGGGATAAGTTATTCATGCATAACTGTTGTGTTTGATGATGTTTCGCGGTGTTTTGAATGTGTTTGAAGCGTTTTTAGGAAAATTTGTTTAAAAGAGGCGAACCTGGGCTCATTCGACCAAACGAAAGGTCGAAGGAGAGATTCCAGGGTCGAACCTGGGAAATGTTTGGGCGAACCAGATCAAACGGTCGAACGTGGCATCAAACGGTCGAAGGTGATACTAAATGGGCGAATGTAGCTTAAAAAGGGGCGAAGGAGGACTTATATGCCTGGTTCGACCGTTCTGATGTAAAAAATGAGATTTTTGATACAAACTAAGTGTTTTATGCTTGAACCTTGTGTGTAATCCATGTGTACTTGATTAGTTAGGATAATGAGTCACCAACGGGATGTCGGGTCGGTCTAGTGTGTCGGTTGAACATTTAAACACGCTTTAAAACATACTTGGTAACGATCTGGACAATCGGGGGACTAGATAACCTTATGGTTATTAGTCAGAACACTTATGTGAACATTTTGATAGATCTCCGGTAAAGGGATTATCAAGGGCTTAGAATTTTACTAGTTACCGAAGAACGCTATCTAAGGTGAGTTCACGGCCCCACTTTTACAACTTTAACTTTTGGGGGAGAAAACATGCGCTAAACTATTTTGGTAACATATGTCATACTATGGTTTTAACTTTGTATTGCTATACGATCATTGGAAGTCCGGGGGAAACCATGAATGTGCGGGGATGCACAACGGGGGAAATGTGGATAGATCTATTGGGCGTGACCTGCCCCACTCGACGGCTTGGAGGGCCCGGGCGGGTGCATGTTGTCTCGAACCTTGCTAAACGTGCTGAACATGCTTAAACATATGCTAAACATTGCTAAACGTGTCAGTAATGGTTTCCAATCATAGTAGTAATAAAACATACGCCTAGCTAGCGTACTTGGTGACATTGGTATTAGTATGGACATGGTAACGTTTTGGTAACTTTGGTAACTTATTGAACAAACCTGTGAACTCACCAGCATTATATGTTGACGTCTTTTTGGCATGTTTTTCTCAGGTCGCTAAGGTAGCAATATTGGACTAGGCGCACAAGTCTGCATGGCGTCTAGGCTTAGCTTCATGTTTTGAATAAAACTGTTTGAACATTGTCGTACATGGTTTTGTAACTGGTTAAATGCTTCCGCTACGATTTTGATAATTTGAGAACTATGTTTTGGGTTTTACGTATTCATATAGTGTTGTTTATTGTGACCGTTGACTTGGATCCTGGTTTGTCATGCGCCTCGCGGTTAAAACTCCACAAGTGGAAATTTGAGGGTGTGACTGATGGTATCAGAGCCACTCCTGTGCCGTTCGGGATGGGTGGGTGCATACCTCATCAGGGACGATGAGACTCTAACCTCATTAGGGACGATGAGACTCTAACGGGGGGTGAATGTGACACCCCAGGAAAATCCCACATCGGCCGTGGCCAGGAGAGATCCTTGGTTCATAAGTAATGTCTTGCCTCTTAAATCACCAACGCGTTTTGGGGCTTAATGTTAGTGGATGAGAGGAGAACTCCACAGTTAAGCGTGCTCAGGTTGGAGAAATTCCAGGGTGGGTGACCTCCTGGGAAGTCTTCACTTGGGCAACCAAAAACAAATCCGTGAGCTCTGGATGGGCAAAGCGGACAATATTGGTGGTGAGAGGGACGGGGTGTTACAATATCTCATGGGTTTATATTATTTTTTTTACAAAAGTATCCGAATTCATTAACTATATATAAACACAACTCCAAAATTAAAGATAAAAAGAATTAGCTATGAAAAGAATATGAATGTATGTACATGTGTGATTATAGTAAAAACTTAGTGGTTTACATTACAAGTAAAACATAGTATTTAAGCAAGAAACTAAGAATTAAGTGACTTCAAAAACAAACCTAGCACTATGATTCTAAATTTAATAACTTGTCAGGCAGAAGGAATGTCGATTTCATTAAATCTATCTTGTTTTGCTAGCAACATGTAATACATGGTTTCACCACTTGATCTTCATGTGTCATACTTTTCAGCCTGTTTGCACTCCTTCAAATACAATTTTAAGACTGCATTATTAAGATTGCTAAAAAAAGAGCAACAAGAAAAATCGTGCTAATAACGTGTTGGAAAATAACAATCTAGTAGCAACCTACATACAAGTTATATGAACATGAGAAGAAGACTCTAAACATCATGTATGGAAAGAAAGAATGAAGGAAGAGAGAACTTTATTCATTGATATGCTTCATAGACCAAATAAAAGACCACTATTTATAAGGCTATAAAAATTAAAAGATATGTAAGTTATGTATGTGAAGAGTCACCCCATTATTTAGATATCAAACAATATTTATAAGACTATAACATTGATACAAACATAATAAAGACATGGAGGTTATGATTGTAAAGAGTCACCACATATTGTTAATTTCTTCATCAATTTTATAACTATGCTTAAATTAATTTCTTCAACAATTTAATATTTGGGTAGAAAGACAATTTTACCCCTATTCACTCATGCTTTATAATATAGTATAGATATAGATTTAAAGGGGTAAGTAAACTTAAGTTTGATTAATATTTATCAATATATAAAAAACGTTAATACACATTTAAAAAAAACCTAAAGTACTTTATAAATGTTATTTCAAAGTTCAATTTTTAAAGAAATACCTTGTTGACTATATGTGCAAACAGATTACATTATATTTTATTCAACTGTATCATATACAATTTTATTCAACACATGCAAACACAGATTTTTTAAAAACATATTTTTTTACTATTAAGTATACAACATTACATCAATTCCACCTATATAATAAACGAGATTCTAACCTAGGATAATAGTAATTGAGCCATAAAGATTATTTAAAAGGTCACTACTTAATCATCATTTTCTCATTTAGTTTAGTTCTATCAATTCGATTGTGGTTTGATTATTAGGTTTTTTTTTTTTTTGTTCACCTTAATTCGGATGATTTGGTAACAAATAGGAGAGAATTATGTTTGATATGCATCCACACATTCAATAACTCCATGCTTTGTTTTTTTCGCTTGCAAGTTTATGGCCACGTTCTTGCTATTGTTTTTAAACCACCCACAATAAAGGAAGAAAAACATTGGGTGACATGATATTGTCCAACCTATTTCTCTCTCTTACCCACTCACAATCATTTCTCTCTCATAAAAAACTATAGTCTCTTTCCTTTTTCCTCCATACACTCACATAAATCATTTTATCTAGTTTTTTTTTCCTTACAAACTAAACTCCTCTCTCTCTCTCTCTCTCTATCTCTCTCTCTCTCTCTCTCTCTCTCTCTCTCTCTCCTCTCTCTCTCTTTAAAAACAACTCAACTCAGTAAAAAAAACAAAAAAAATTTCACATCACCCAAAAACACCCTAAATACATCCTTACTGCGGATGCTCATTCCACCACTTAAAAACGTAACATCATGCTTTGAATGAGATGGTTAACAAGATATATTATTGCATTTATCGTCATTTAGTTGCAATTATTTTTCTTGACCTTCTTTTTCGCTTGAAAAATAATTTTATGTTTTGAAAAATAAAAGGTGCCTACACATATGATTAATTATATTACTATATAATAACAGTTGTCGTATGCTCTTTGGAAAAGTGTGGTTGTGCTAACTTGAATCCGTCACGTGTCGCAATCCCATTGGTTCTTGTTTTCGTTTTCTTTTTCTCTTTTAGGCGATCTTACGGTTTAAGATTTGAAACCATGGAAGGCCTATTTGAAAACCCCACGTTTCTTGTGTTTGCTTGGATCTAAGCAACATATAAACCAATACCCTGATCAGACCTACGGTGGTGATGGGTGGATACCAGTGATGGTGATGATTGAGGAAGGAGCTAATCGGTTGTTGCTAAATATTTGACGGTGGTGGCAATGGTTTAGTGGTTATTAGGAGTCTGTTGACTGTGAGAGTTAGTGCTGATTAGTTAATAGAGATGAAGCCGGTTCGAGTATTTACATATTCTTTTATATATATAATATATATATATATATATATATATATATATATATATATGATCCCCGTGTATTTCTCATTATGTTGATTATGGTATCAGAGCATAGAAACTAGGATTCCGATAAAAGTTTGTCTTCTCTGGTGAAACTTTATTTTCCGATTATTTTCCTAGTTATGTTCCTTTACTTTGTTCTGTTTCTTTTCATTAATTTGTTCTACGGTGAAACTTTGTTTTTTCGTTCATCTTCTTCATTCATCTCCTCCAATTTTTTTCTCTAATCATTTCTGTTTCTACTCTAATTCCCTTTACTTCAAGGGCAGATTCATCATCTACATATACAATAAACGATGTTACACCACACCAAACCAATCAAATTCTCTACCAAATATCATAAATTTTCTTTCAGTTAAACTTGACAATCAAACTTATTTGAATTGGAAGCACCAGATTGTTACAATTGTTAAAACCCTGGCATTGTTTCAATATCTGAATGGGACCATACATGTACCGCCGATTGGATCTACTACACGTGAATTATAGTAGAAATCAGATGGTTATGTTATCGCTTTAGTTACAATAACTCTATCTCCTTCATTAAAGAATTTAGCCAGAAAGTCAACATCATCAGCATCTTTATGGAAGATTATTGAAAAATAGTTCTTTCAATACGTGTTTGCCTAACGAGAACAATACATAACACACTTTCAAATGCTAACATAAAATTCCAAAACTGTTGTAGAGTATCTCAATAAGGCCAAAGAACTTGTTGTGATACCCCGCAATTTCAGGTTCTCACTTTAACTAAACTCTAGTTACATTCTATGCATTCTACTAAACTAGGGTTAGCTAGATAAGACACACGTCACACAGTTATAGGTTAATAACTGCATGAAGTGGTAATTCCGGGAATTACCAAACTATATACATGAGTAGTGAACCCGGACGTTGGTGAATTGTGAAATTAGATAATTATAAATCAATTGTTTGTAGTTGATTGCAACTACGTGCTGCTGTGAAACTATGTGCAAACTATATGTGATTACGTGAACTTAAACCGAAAGCGTTAATAACAACCATAATGGGTGGACCGTTAGGATGGTTGGGGTCTTAACACATGGGGTTACACTTTTTATGGTGCAAAATAGCGAAAACATCGAAGAAAACACGCGGTACAACAAACAGGCCACCCGGAGCGAGCCGGGGCAGAGTGAGCGGCCGCTCACTCTAGCCGCGCGGCCGCTCGCGGGTACCTGACGAAACCAAACCGCTTCAATCACCTATTTAAACAATCTTAAGCCCCAAGTATCCCCTAACTCAACCCTAATTGCCCCCTACTGCCTATTTACGAAAATACTAACCTCAAACACCTGCTAAGGCTCAAGAACATCGATCAGGAAGCTTGGAGAGCAATCGGTTGGTGGTTTTGAAGTGCTTGTGGTATAATATTCAATCTCTTGTGTTTTAATCTTCTTTAATATGTTTTTAAAACATCATAACCGAGTTTGTCCAGGCCTGAAACGTTTTCATAAGATTAAAACTTGATGTTTATAAAGATTGAATGGGCTAAACATAATCTTATGTGATTATTATTTGATAGGTTTCATGATATGCATGTTTATGATGTTTTAGACTTCTAGGGTTTATGGTTGATGATGTTTAGCATGTATTTTGTAAGGTTTTGATCATGTTATGTCTTATGATGGTTTTTGAGTATTGTTGATCGATTATATGCGTATATGAGTAGTTTTTTAATAGGGGTTTATGCATGATTAAAATCTGGACAGAATGTTTGGGTCGACTTGTAGGTCTGTTACGAGACTTAAAATATTAGTTTTGATGATTTCTTTGCATGGTTGTATTATACATGGTCTTAGCTTTTCATAATGGGCAAAATCATCTGTTTTGGACGTCGTTTGATGGGTTTTTGGAATTTTCTTTGATTAAAGGTCATGTCAGATTTTTGGATTAGTAAACTGGGTCAACTTTAAACAATCATAACGCGAGTTTTACAAATAATAAAGTATGAAATTTGGACATTAGGTCAACATTGGAATAACTTAACTTTTCCAGTGAATTCATCCCGTTTGGATGAATACACAATTTTTGGGAGTTTTTCTACTAATCTGATTTGTTGTGAGTATTTTCTGGACATAGTTGTATTATGTGATTTTTCATAATTTTTGTGCATGGTTTTATCACAAACTAACAATATGGACTTGTCTGGTAGACCCCATGGAATATTTAGTAAACGTTTGGGAGTCTAATTCACTGGATAAGTATTTTTAATAAATTAGTTTTCACGATCCATAATCTGTCCTAAAAACGCAGATTGTGTAATGTACGTTTATGTGACTATTTGGAGTCTTATATGGTACGTATTTGACATGAACTTGAATGGACACTTATATGAGATGTATATGAAGTGTAAAACTGATAATAATCAACATGTTCACCAATGGGTCCATAGGGTTTATTTGTGCATGTAGAATCGTTAGGTGTCACACGGTTTTAAACTTTTAAACATCTGGACAAGCGGGTCATATGGTGTAATGATAATTACACTTATACTCACTTAGTGACACATGTAATAGGGAGTCGGTAGCACATCCTATTTGGGAAGTTTGGATTAATTGCTTGCATTCTAAGGTGAGTTTCACTACTTTTTCTCGAAAGCATGCGTCTCGGGTTTGAGACAACTTAGGTAAAACGTTTTCTAGTCCGGTTTGGGACTACTCTTACATCTCAAGTTTTGACTCCTTGTGTGGGTCGGATTTTGACAATTCCTTGTGTGGATCACACTTTTATCAGTTTACAACTTTAACTGTCCTTTGTGAACTAAACACACTCTATCACTTAAAGTCCTTACATATTATTGGGTTAATCGCTGGAGGCGAACGGGGTATTAGTTGATAGCGCTATTAGGTTGTGCAGCAACCTCATGCTTGAGGTGCTTGTGTCACGGGCATGAACTTCTGACCACATCTTTCCTACTAGTGTTGATAGACACTAGTACTAAGGCAGTTTAACGTATGTTAACACATTTCTGAAGGTTCCCAATAATCACATGTTTAGTTACAATGAGTGGGCTAGCTACTCCTGACAAGCTTAAACTGATGACACTTTAACATTTGGGTTTTTGACAACTTTGTACCTTTTATCCAAACTGTGAACTCACTGACTTTATGTTGACACACGCTAGCATGCTTTTGCAAGTCGCTAGGTATGGAGCACGCGTAGGACATGCATCATATAGTGTCATTGGGATATGAACACTTAAACTATTTTTGAATACTTACTTATTTAAGCTTGGTTTTGGGCGCGGTGTTTTGCGCATACTATTACTTAACTATTTTCTATTCCGCTTCGCTATTACTTAATTGGTCTGGTTAACTTTTAAAACGTGGTTTTTCACTAATCAACTAAATGGTTTGGGCATTTAGAGTCGTTTATGTGACTTATGGCTATGGGATCCTGGTTTGTCATGCGCCTCGCGGTATAAACCCCGTAGTGGAAATTTGAGGGTGTGACACTTGTTGATCCCTTGAATGTTGTAGGAGATCAAAATTCCAACAAAATATGCTTGTTTTTCAAATTCTTCAAGGTTTGAGCATTGAATATGAGAATTTTATCTTGAATATTGAAAACAAAGAATCAAAACTTTCATTTCCTCAATTGAGAGCCAAATTGCTCACTTATGAAGCTTGATTGAAACACTGCTAGTCGATGAATTTTGTACCGATTGTTTCTATGGCTGGCATGACACTACAACCACCAAATCAATTGTATCTTTATCTTCTTGTTCAACAATTTCATGTCATATTTTCTCTAAAGTTGGGCGTAAAGCTTCCACTTTGTTACTTTCACGATACTCCTAGGATTCTGGTACTCATGGACAAGGAAGAAGACGTATAGGTGTAAGCAAAGGTTGTTATGGTGGTGGAAGATGATGATATAGTAGTAGTCAACGGTGGTAAAAAAATTGGTAGTCAACATTTTTCTAACATTGCTTTCGGATCTAGGGTTTCTAATTTTCATTTCTCGAATGTGTTTTTGAGAAATGATTCTGGAGAATATAGCGGTAGTGTTGGATTAAATTCTATGGATCCACATAGTGGATTTTTCCCAGGTGGGCCTGGTTTGTTGGCCCTAGCTCCCACCAATGTTCCTTTAAGGTTTAGTTAGACTAGTGATACTGCTCATACTCCTCCGTCTTCTACTGTTACTACTAGACGAGTTAGTGGGCTTGATACTTCACAATTACTTGCTGCTGGCCCACATGCTTCTATTAGGCTGAACACTACTAATTTTGGACCCAATCATTTCTTCTCATGGGCTAGCCACAACGCTCCACATTATGGACTTCATGCCGATATTTCCGGTGTGTGTCAACAGGTTGATTCGTGGATTACACATTCAGGTGCTATGGATCACATGACTTTGGACCACTCTATGATTTTTGATGCATCTCCCTTTACGGGGTCTGAGCATGTTATTGTCTGTGATGGTACACATTTTCCCATTACTCATATTGGTTCTTCTTAACTTTGTTTATCTAGTTGCACTTTATTACTTAGATATGTACTTGTCTGTAACATCGCGTATTTTTCCCCAATTTTTTTCGAATTAGCAAAATCACCACTTTACCTATATTTCTTTTGTACAAGAATAACCATGTCTAACTTTTTTATTTATTTCAAAACATTTTTATATAATAATAATAATAATAATAATAGACATTTCAGATTTCTTGAAGTTTACATATTATCTTATCACAAAACCACCTCAAACCATAACCAAAACAAATAACCCAAACCAACCCACACCTTGAACTGATGTGCTATGTATGGTCTATAAATAACTACATAACCTAGACACCTAGTAATATAAAACAGACTCAACTAAACTAGACCACACGACAGGCAAGTGTACCTATCAATGCAGTACAGACTAAGTAAGTCCGAGTATCGAACCCACAGGACACTAATGGAAAACAAAACTAGACTCGACTAAGACTTAAAATAAATAGTTTAAAAGTTTGTTTTTGGTTTTTTTAATAATTAAATAAAATAAATAATTAAAGTAAATAAGATAAATAGACAGCACGGATAACTGAGGAAAATGTCAGGATAGGAAGGCAACTACCTAGGCCAAGAATCCTACATGCAAACTCACAACTCTCGGTAATGGAAAACTGAATGGCTACCAGATTCTAAAGATAACTTAAGAAACCTTAAGACGTGCTAGATCTCCTCCCGGTCTCACCAACACACCCCAAAGAATCCTAAAGAATAAAACACTGGCTATCTAGCTCGGATCACCTCCCGGTCTCACCTCACTAAGAATGTAAAGGTACTCTAATGACTCGATCACCTCCCGGTCTCTCTAATCACAATACACCCGAAGATGTAAAGGAGTAATTTAATTGGGTTAACTATGACTTGGAATTGCAAGAAACTGAAGACAACTAGGATAGGATCACCTCCCGGTCTTACCAAAACCTAGCACCTAAAGCTCTAGACAACCAACATTCCATCACCTCCCGGTCTCAAGAATGGAAGAATACTTAAGTCCTCTAAATTCTCTAATCAAGTTCCTATGGCTTTCGGTACCAAAACCATAAACTAAGCTACAAGCACCAAGCATGTAACCCTAATAAACATCCAAACATGAAAGACATTCACTAAGACGTTTATGGAACTATCAAAGATAATAAATTAGACCTAAGTACGCACACACATCATAATAAACACCAACTAAA
Organism: Ambrosia x helenae; assembly: GCA_030844895.1. Classification (NCBI taxonomy): domain Eukaryota; kingdom Viridiplantae; phylum Streptophyta; class Magnoliopsida; order Asterales; family Asteraceae; genus Ambrosia; species Ambrosia x helenae. Next base: position 43,682,067 of record CM061233.1, read on the forward strand.
CTTTTACCAAAACATTAACCATTCAAAAATAATCCAAAACCGAAAGTTATAAAATTAACATGTAATCATCATACAGGACCTAGGTAGTGGTTCAAGATTTAGCTACTCATAGTCATGGAAAACGATAAAAGCATAGGTTCAAAATAAAAATTAATCATCGTCTCAATATTCATGAACACAAATTAAATAAATATAAAAACTAAAATTTATAATAATCGAACCCGTAGCTCTAGTCTTGAACCTGTGCCTCCCTGGCCTTCAATTAACCTCTCCCTTTTGCTCTAAAGCTGCTGTCCGATGTGCTCCTTTGGCGGCTGTCGATCCTTCAATCGATGATCCCTTTGTAAAATTCATAATCTATTAATAGTGTGCTGCTCCAAAGATAATATTGGTGTTTGTGAGTTGGGCCACGAGCCCAACAACTCTATTATTATTATTATTATTATTATTATTATTATTATTATTATTATTATTATTATTATTATTATATACTTCAAGCTCGCATGTCGGGTGTTCTTGGCTCGACCAAAATTTCTCGTTTACGCTCCAACGTCCATGAACACATGCTCCCAAGTGTTCGTGTCTCAATTAAAATTCTTCGTTTAACGCTCCTTTTCCACGAACATCTATAAAATAATAAAATAAATAAATATATAATAAAAACAACACGAAACGAATAAAAACATGACCAAATAATATACAAAATACATAGGAAAAGAGATGTGTTTTGCAACACATCAAACATCCCCGCACTTAAACCTTTTTCGTCCCCGAAAAAGACTGCAATGGAATCATAATCAGGACTCTTGGTTTCATAACCTTTTAGGTTCATTAATTAAGATCTAATCACGCACAACCAAAACTGTCGGTATTGTTTTCCACCTAAACCTAACCACCAGCTAATCAGGCCCCAATCATGTAAAGCAATTAAGTTCATGTTTACAATCAATCAATGGGTCTCACACTCAAGATATTCAGCTTCACCTAATCCCACCTCAAGCTTTTGAAGCAAAGGTTAAACCATATAGATTTACCAACCACTGCAAACTAAACTCCCTAATGTATTAGAAATTAAATTTATGATGGATGATGGATGAAGTTTATGAGCTTAGACACATTTTTTTTTCATACCTAACCCAGAGGTTGTCTCAATCAGAGTCACCATCCCCAAGAGCGACAGCATGAGCTTCGGTATTTTTTTTTTCAACTTGACCTCGTGGGAGTTTCGATCAGAGGCTTCAGTTTTTTTTTTTTTTTTTTTTGGTCTAGCTCAATTGATGGACATGTGGATTTATTATTTTTTTTTTGGCGCCACTTTTCACCGGATTTATTCTCATAAAAAGGATCAAGTGTGCCATTTAATTAATAATACATATGGGCTTTCAACCTACAGTGGTACCTCTAATTACTATCAGCGGTTTCAGTTCTACCGTTTCTCCTAAAATGAGAACCACAAGACATCATGATTTATTAGGGTATATTAAGAACAATCCTAGGACCTTTCAAAGCTAGCTGGGCCTACCGACACATCTTAAGCAAACACGCTTTCAATCTATTTATATTCTCATATATATAATATTTTGAAAACCAAAAATCCCAATTTTACTATCATTTTCCATATAAAATGCACAAAAAATCAGGGACATTTTTCAATTTTTTTTTTTTGAATTTCATTTTTTTTTTTTGGATTTTTAAAAATATGACTCAAACTACCTAAAAATAAAACGAAGTTTCCATCCCCACACTTGAACGACACATTGTCCTCAATGTGGGAGTGGAATAAAATAAAGCAGAAATAAAAAAATACAACAAAAACGGAACAGACTCCCCTGGATATAAGCGATGTAGCTGCAAGCGATTTGAAGTTGTCCTTCTAAACAGGCCGTATAGCATTTCGTTCGTGACCTTTAACTCAAACCCGAATGGAGATTGAGTACGGTGGCTAGATCCAAACCTGCAATAAAATATATTAGACAAACCAATGACTCAAACCTGACTCTCTCCATCATCCCCACACTTGAAGGGAAGATAACCCAAAAGTGAGTTAAGAGAAAACTGACTCAAAATAAAAATAAAAGACTTTAAAAAAAAATACAGACTCAACCGACTCAATATACAAAAATGCAGGAAACGTACTTGAAAGGCAAGATGGTGGAATGTGGTGGATGATGGTAAAATATGTGGTGAATGGTGGTGGACGAAAATAGGGTGGAAAATATTTTTTTTCTAATCAATTCCCGCAACGTGAAGGACATTGGTGATCTCAACACGCGTCGCGAGCGAAAAAAATATAACTTTCCGGGGTAATTACTGTTCATATGAGACGAACAGGTCAGCCCAGGCTCTGCGCATTACACGAAGAACCTTTTTTCGCAGAAAGTTAATCAAATTTAATGTTTAGAAAAAAAAAAATTTATTTTATTACCCAAACTTCTACCAAAAATCCCAATCATAAAATATATAAATAAGTATCTAGGATCCATTCGTGGTGTAATTTTCCTTGACTAAGCAAACACGAAAACCTGCAACAAGACTCAAAACCAAAAATAATAACAAAATACAAAGAAAATTCAAAATATTACAAACTCTACAACTAGGTTTTCATGCTGTTTCAATCAGGTGGCTTATATTTTATCCATCCCATATCCAACGCGTTTAATTCTTTTCTTTCACCGTTGTTCATATACGCGTTGGGCCACCTATCCCAGCACTTACCTGGACCAAAACTGATGTTTAGCGTGTATTGTTGGCCCATGTAATCACCAACCTTATCCCGTATGTGGTCTACTACATTCTTTCTTCTATCATCACTGCATACAGACACTAAAACAAACACGATCACGGGCACCAGATATAAAAAAAAATAAAACACACAAAAACAAACAAAAAAAAACACACACAAGCACACAAAAAGAAAATAAAAAACCTAAGACTCTCTAGACACGCTAAAAACAAAAAAAAAGACTCAAATAAGACCAATTAATACGTAAAGTCCTAATCAAAGCTAGTTTCGAAATCGCCAAGTGTCCCCGGCAACGGCGCCAAAAACTTGATGTGCTATGTATGGTCTATAAATAACTACCTAACCTAGACACCTAGTAATATAAAACAGACTCAACTAAACTAGACCACACGACAGGCAAGTGTACCTATCAATGCAGTACAGACTAAGTAAGTCCGAGTATCGAACCCACAGGACACTAATGGAAAACAAAACTAGACTCGACTAAGACTTAAAAGAAATAGTTTAAAAGTTTGTTTTTTGGTTTTTTACTAATTAAATAAAATAAATAAATAAAGTAAATAAGATAAATAGACATCACGGATAACTGAGGAAAATGTCAGGATAGGAAGGCAACTACCTAGGCCAAGAATCCTACATGCAAACTCACAACTCTCGGTAATGGAAAACTGAATGGCTACCAGATTCTAAAGATAACTTAAGAAACCTTAAGACGTGCTAGATCTCCTCCTGGTCTCACCAACACACCCCAAAGAATCCTAAAGAATAAAACACTGGCTATCTAGCTCGGATCACCTCCCGGTCTCACCTCACTAAGAATGTAAAGGTACTCTAATGACTCGATCACCTCCCGGTCTCTCTAATCACAATACACCCGAAGATGTAAAGGAGTAATTTAATTGGGTTAACTATGACTTGGAATTGCAAGAAACTGAAGACAACTAGGATAGGATCACCTCCCGGTCTCACCAAAACCTAGCACCTAAAGCTCTAGACAACCCAACATTCCATCAGCTCCCGGTCTCAAGAATGGAAGAATACTTAAGTCCTCTAAATTCTCTAATCAAGTTCCTATGGCTTTCGGTACCAAAACCATAAACTAAGCTACAAGCACCAAGCAGGTAACCCTAATAAACATCCAAACATGAAAGACATTCACTAAGACGTTTATGGAACTATCAAAGATAATAAATTAGACCTAAGTACGCACACACATCATAATAAACACCAACTAAACTTTTACCAAAACATTAACCATTCAAAAATAATCCAAAACCGAAAGTTATAAAATTAACATGTAATCATCATACAAGACCTAGGTAGTGGTTCAAGATTTAGCTACTCATAGTCATGGAAAACGATAAAAGCATAGGTTCAAAATAAAAATTAATCATCATCTCAATATTCATGAACACAAAGTAAATAAATATAAAAACTAAAATTTATTATAATCGAACCCGTAGCTCTAGTCTTGAACCCGTGCCTCCCTGGCCTTCAATTAACCTCTCCCCTTTTGCTCTAAAGCTTGCTGTCCGATGTGCTCCTTTGGCGGCTGTCGATCCTTCAATCGATGATCCCTTTGTAAAATTCATAATCTATTAATAGTGTGCTGCTCCAAAGATAATATTGGTGTTTGTGAGTTGGGCCACGAGCCCAACAACTCTATTATTATTATTATTATTATTATTATTATTATTATTATGATTATTATATACTTCAAGCTCGCATCTATTAATAGTGTGCTGCTCCAAAGATAATATTGGTGTTTGTGAGTTGGGCCACGACCCAACAACTCTATTATTATTATTATTATTATTATTATTATTATTATTATTATTATTATTATTATTATTATTATTATTATTATTATATACTTCAAGCTCGCATGTCGGGTGTTCTTGGCTCGACCAAAATTTCTCGTTTTCGCTCCAACGTCCATGAACACATGCTCCCAAGTGTTCGTGTCTCAATTAAAATTCTTCGTTTAACGCTCCTTTTCCATGAACATCTATAAAATAATAAAATAAATAAATATATAATAAAAACAACACTAAACGAATAAAAACATGACCAAATAATATACAAAATACATAGGAAAAGAGATGTGTTTTGCAACACATCATGAACCCAAAATAATAAGCCCAAACACCTGAGCTCATTTTCAGAACAGGCCCAACTGCCAAACCAGAACCCTCCAAGCAGACCCGTATTTACCCATTTTGACCCGACAGAAGCATTTGACCACCATTTAACGCGTATTTTTCAATCAAATCCCGGATTTACTTCACCCATTTATATCGACTTTCTATACATAAAAGATTCGATGATTAACAGTTTTATAGCGTTGATTTCGTAGTTAGTTTTCGTTTTTATAATTTTCCATAGCACCGATTTTGAATTCATATATAAAGGTTGTTAGAGCTCGATTAAAATCACACACAGACCCATAGAAGGCCGATCTGCATAATCCCTCCATCAAAAACACCTCACAGACGATCTTTATCACGAATTGAAGAGTTTTTGTTTGGTTGACTTGCGTTTCAATTGAACGGCCATCATACTCGGTAAGTTCAAATTAAACTATCCTTTATAGTCGGTTTTTGATTACGAATAAAAGCCCTAATGGTTTGTTCTTGATCTGTATCGAATTCACGATTAATTTTAGGATTTTGAGGTTAGGGTTTCGCTATTAATAGATTTGGGGAAGAAAGCTTGTTTACGGTTCTATTTAAATAAAACACAAGATGAGTTTATTCAACAAAACAAGCTCCCAGACTAGTGGTCTGGGCGTTTTGTCTTTAATCCAAGGTCCCGAGTTCGAGTCCAGTTGGGGGGAGGTGGTTTTGATGTTTTTTTTCCTTTGTCTTTCCTTTATCTATATAACTATTATATCTATTTTAATTATTAAAAATAGTAAACTTAACCCAAAATTCTTATAAAAATTATCCTAGCTTATTCAGACCTTAAATTTTATGTTTAAAATTTTATTTTCTAGAAAAATATTTATTTATTATTTTTAATGTATTTATTTTTCTTTAAATCATAATGAATTTATTAGAAATTCATTTTTCATCATTTTAATACCAAAATGTTTGTGGAATTATTTCTAACCATTTAAAACTCTTTGGTAAATTTTATTTCTGTAAAAAAGTTATTTTACCTATTTTTTTTATTTATCCTATCTAATGGATTATATTAGAATAAAATCTGTTTTAAAAATGAAAATAATATGTTAAATAATTTTAGAAATTATTTTTCACTTATACCACTTACTAACTACTATAAAAATGAAAATAATATTTTTTGCATTTTATTTGTATTTAAAAACTAATTATTGCATTTTAATGTTAATAAATCAATTTAAAATACAAAAATAACAAATCTTTGAGTTCTATAAATTCTAAAAATATATCCTAATATCTCAATGACTTATAAATTTTACATTTATTTGATTATTTACTTTCTTCTTTTATTTCCACTTTTACTTCATAGCAATTACATAAAATCGTATTATTTAATTTCGAGTCGTTCCATTGTTTTCACTTTTAATTATTTTACTTGTTTTCATAATTTGAAAATATTAAAGGATCATTGATTTTATAAAATTTTCTTTAAATATTAAAATTACTTAAAACCAATCTAGTTTAAATCAAAAACCATAAAATCCCCAAATTCTAATCTAGAAACCCTAAGTGCCTAATCCTAGATAACTTAGACTCTAAGTTCTTTCCCTTGCGAATTATGATTTATTCACTTAGGTTAATCCTTTGGGATATTCTAATCCAAACTTTGCGGTTCGACATATTTCAAGTTATTACACAAACGGTGAGTTTACATAGCCCCTTTTTACTGTTTTACATTTTTGGGATGAAACATGTTTAAACATTTTTTATAATATAGCAATTACTCATTCTCCTTATGTTGAAACTTTTGGATCCATTTTGACTGTAACAAAAAGACACAGTACAATCATTAACATTGATCAAGCCGCCTGTTTAGATTATAGCGCTACAGGTCCGACAATCCCATCCCCCTGCATAAATTCAGGGATGATCGAAAGCAGTTACACTTTTACTAACTTGCGAGTTAGGTCTCAGTCGACACAAGGTTTGATTGTACAAAAGATGCATTGTTACATGTCGGACTCATAGTCTTACATTATGCAACTGTGATTGTTGTACAAACTATTGTTATCTATTACATTCAAAAACCTATGTATTCTCACCAACTATTTATAGTTGACCCCCCCCCCCCTCTTTCCAACTTAACATGTTTCAGGTATTAATGGAAGTCGCACAAGCCTTGGAACACATAAGAGCTTTGGACCTAGTTTATACGAATCAAGTTTATGTAATCATTAACTTGTACGACAATTGTAAATCATTTAATTATATTCAACTTTCATTTAGTACCATGAGCTATTGAACAATCTTTACTACGTGACACCTCGATGTTTCCGCCATCGGTTGGGGTGTTACAGATTGGTATCAGAGACATGGTTATAGGGAATTAGGTTATTAGAAAAATAATCTAGTCTATAACCCTAGGATTTTAACCAGTACTTGCTCCTCTTACTTACAACTCTACTTGTTTCTATTCTCTATCTACATCCTACTTCTTATCCCTACCTTAGCCCTACAAGATGATTTACTCTCCATCACTGGATCTACCCTTAGACTAATAGGACAGAATTCTCAGGTCCTAACTTGAACTGCCTGAAATCTCGTCGAAGCTCTATATTCTAATAACGAACACGTGCAATCTGGAAGGGTGGACGCCTGTATTATGAGTTTTCTATCTAGGACTGTCATTGCGTATAAATCCCAATTAGACGAGGGACCCAGATGCCTACCTGAGAATTCTCGGGATGAGTGTTCACTTATAGGATAAAGCATGTCTTCACTATGTTATCAGAATCTAGAAACTTTGATAAGTCAACATTATCGTTTATTCGTTTAAATTAATGAATAAATGATTACACTTTGTAACAACCGGCAAAATTAAGGTAATTCCGTACTAATTAATTAAACGCGATTAACGTAATTAGCCGTAATTATGTGCTGAATATTTAATTGAGGCCTTAGAAAGATAGGATTTCCCAAATAATGCATAGGAATGCATGAGTTTAATAGCAAAGCATGATAGGATCGTGCGCAGACAAAACTATCCGGTATGGACACTGGCGATTACCCGGTAAAACTGAAATAAGCGAAACGAACACCGGACACCCGGAAAATAAAATAAATAATATTTTCACAAAATATTATGAGTTTTGGAAACCCAAAGCCATACGAAAAAGCTTATTGCACAAATCTCCCGGTAACGAATAAAGTGCGCGTACCGCACCCGATACGCGCGTAGCACGAAAATTCACCCGACAGAAACCGAAATAAATTATCAGTAATGTAACTGGACATAATTTTATAAATATTAACGGTATTTTAATATTGAGGGTAAACACGACGAAAATTTGAGAAACACCCGGGCGGTACCCGGAAGGAACTAGCTTAAAACATAATATGGAGAGTTAATTAGCAAAGTGGACCCCACCAAGTACCCCATAGGGGCCGGCCATGGGCCCACTTGGGTGGAAGATTGTGTGAGATAGCTTCTTAATCCTTCCATATTATTATTAATCATGAGCTTGCATGTACAAGGATTGGGCAATGGGATTAACCAAATCATTTCTTCTCTCTCTCTCTTAAAACTCACGGCCCATACACCCTCTTAAAATCTTTACAAGATTTTCATAATCTAACAAATCCTTCCATAATCCATTAACCTATCCAAGCAAGATTTGATAATCTTTGGAGGATTTGCAAAGATCATATAAACACTAGAAGAGCACTTGGAGAAAAATCACAAAATCTCTTTCTTTTTCTCCTCTTGGCCGTGGATTTGCACCACCCCACCAACACTTTTCTTTCAATTTTTACTACTCCAAACTACCTCTAGTTCATCCTCCTTCAAACCCCTTCTTGTGTGTTAAGAGCTTGGAGCATAACCCACTTGGAAGAACACACTAAACCACACCCAAAATCCAAGATTTTGTCTTCCCTAGCCTTGAGCTAGTTGTAAGTCTTGCATTGTTTTATTAATTTAAATATTTTGTCTTTGTGCTATGATGCAAGTTGTACAATGTGGGTAATAAAAATGAGTTCTAAAGAAGTAATGGGTTTTTATTAAAAATGAAGACGAGAGAATAATATTATGATGAAAAGTTAGTTATTTTTAATAAAAGTAATATTTTGATAAAAGTATCATAATAAGAACATGTTTGGATGATTGAAGATGAGAAAAGCAATATTTTGAAAAGTGACTTGGATATGATGAAAAGTGGTTTTAATCATCTTAGGATGATATGATAAAGTCATAAAAATATTAAAATGGATTAGAAAGCCATAGATGGAAAAACTAGTTCTTCAAAGTCCACTCACTTAGATGAGTAAAAATTTGATGTTTTGGATAAAGATATGAAATAAACATGTTATTGATATCTAGAATGGATTAGAAGAACTTTAAAAGTAAAAAGGAGTAAAAACAACTAAACATGGTAAAATGATTCTTCAAAGTCCACTAAAGTGGAAGAAAAATAATAACCATGAATGATTTAGTGAAAAATGCTACAAGTGTAAATTAAAGGATTTAAAATGACAACCTTGGAAACCAATGGACTAAAATGAATATTTTAGAAGTATTGGACCAAGAACACAATGATGGAAATATTAGTGTCAAAAAGTGTAAGTAACGATTTACAAGGTTGAATTGGTAAATAATAATAGCCTACTTGGGCATTTTAAGTAAAAGTATATTTTTTATAAAATGGACGTTTTATAAAAATAAATAGAGTGACGCGAGTATTTTATAAAGTGGATTTTTATAAAATAAATGCTTGGAAAGACTTGTACAAAAATAAGGTACTTTTATATAAATGGGAATATAAAAGTATCGGAAACGTTTTTGGTAACAAGTCGGACGAGTCGGACTAAAACATACATAATATATTTTCCGAGAAAATAAACGTTCGGAATCGGAAGTTGGAACAATACTTCCATGAGAACGCACAACGGAAATAAATATGAAAAACGCTAACAAACTTAGTTACACGAACCAACGTAAACGGACTTATTACGTCGAGATAAAAATACACATATATATTTTACGAAATAAAATATATATAACAAGGGTGAAACGTGCGTAACACTTTCCTAAGTGTAGTAACAATATTCGTGGGAAAAAAAGAGGAACATAACAAACTAAAAACGCTAAACGACACATGAACTTAACAATAGTATCCACGCGACGATATACGTACATATACTCGTTTCCGACGGAATTTCTAGTACATCTATTTTAAATGGAAAAATAGATGTGCGAGAAGGAAGACCGAGACGAGTAATGAGATATATCTACGAACGCGTGAATACCGACAAGATTCTAGTACATTTATTTAAATGGGAAAATAAATGCACGGTATGATAAGTCTAGTCGGGCGTTAAGATTATGTTACCAAACGACAAAGACTTAGCATATTTATTTAAATGGGAAAATAAATATGTGGCAAAGTAAGTCGGGTCGGTTAATAAGAAAACACTTTATATTGAGCGAAAAGATCCTAGGTATAATTATTTGAATGGGAAAATAATTATACGTTGGGTGGAGTCGTGTCAAGTATAATGTTTGTACAAGTCATAAAGAATAATTATAAGAATAATAATATATGACTTGTAAGAAAAGGGTAATCCATCGCCATTGAACCTAGATACGAAACTATTTAAACGGGAATTGGGATAAAGACTGGTCGGGAAGTTGGGTGTACAACTTGCAAAGGCACATACACCATAGGTGTAAGTGACTTAAACGCCTAGAACCTTTGTAGGTACGGATCACAAACTTTACTATTTTCTTTGAGCCAAGCACAGTTACAGGTGAGTCTCACGGCCCCATTTCTAAACTATTAACGTTTTTACGGGGGAAAGATATGTTGGGATTGTATGACGGGTTGGATACTTGAGTAAGATCGCCACTCGGGTTGAGACCTCCCCACTATAATCATTTATTCAGGAATGAGAAACCAAAGGGATAATTGGATAGTACTATTGGTGCCTGACAAGGCCCACCCCTAATCGATAGCGTCGATTATGCATCGGCGTATGCCTGGGGTGCACTTATTCTGAAATAAAGTCGTAGAATACCGAGTAACGACTTTGGGCGGGGGCATTATTAATTGTCTTGGTTTGGTTATAGGCTCAAGTAAATTGTAGGACTTTGCAACTCCTATAAATGTCATAACAAGGATATTCCCACTTTATAAAGACTTATTAAATTAAAACCTGTGAACTCACCAATATTTATATATTGACGATTTTCAAACATATCTTTCAGGTAATTGATTGATGGAAGTTAGCATGGCAAGCAGGGTCGGGGATGTCTCCAAATCGGGCGTTGGGAATGTCGTGATGGGGTCTTATCTCTTTATTCCATGGATTTAGGATAAAGGGAGAAGCCTCTTTATCGTTTTCGAAAACAATTTATGATTATGTATTAACAATTTGACATGATTATTAGCATTGAATAAATGCCCGTTTTCTAATTAATATTGTGCTTTGCATTAAACTTGGCTTAATACTTTTGAACCGTCGCGCCACGTGTTTCCGCCTTAGGCTGTGTGACAGAAAGTGGTATCAAGCCAAGTTATAGCGAATTAGC